>CM027082.1:27451888-27489388 GCA_015343265.1 Pao palembangensis | reverse complement strand
CTCTTTATCTCCCATCCTGCCGGAGCTGTCTCTCTCCCTGTCCCGTCTTCCCGTCCGTATCTCTCCGTAAGTCACTCCGGGGTTTGAACAGCTGCTTGATGTTTGTGACAGGCGGTGCGATAGTGCTGACAGGCTGGAGACGGTTATCAGAGGGGGCCGCTGCCAGAAGCGCCGCCTGGCTAAATTGAAAATTGCTAAAGAAAATCCTGCTCAGTGAGTTGTCTCTCCTTAAAAGAAGGGGGGAAAAAAATCATCAGCCATTATGTTGGATGACCTTTTGGGCATCAGGCGTCACTGATAAAGCTCCAAACGACAACACTCGACTGTGATCCAATTTTCCACGGTGTCCCCTTCCTCCTTCCCTCCTTCCCTCCTTCCCCCCTCCCCCTCCTCCTCCTCCTCCTCGTCACTTTCGACCCGGTGCTGCTGAAAATGATAGGCTTTCTGGAGAGCCTCCATTGTGCTGCAGATGAAGAGATTTTAGAGATTTGGTTTGGAGGAGATGGCGCGCTGGCGCGGGTGCGCTGGATTCTGTGGGCCCGGTCCAGGTTTATCCCAGACCAGAGACCACGAAGCGGCGAGCTTGTGGAAATACAAGGAGAGGGGAGAGAGGCCACGTGCACAACAGGAGGGTGTCGGCATCACAGATGTGTGTGTGTGTGTGTGTGTGTGTGTCTGTGTGTGTGTGTGTGAAACCTCAGGTGAGGAATAAGGAAAAGATGGAGCAGAGCTGATCCTCTCAGTCTATCAGAAGCTCCATCTTTCTGTAATTGAATTCTCTCCCTCTTCCTTTGTGGTTTGTTTTTGTCTCCGGGGACGGACGGACGCTCTGAGCCTCTTTCCTCTCTCAGCTGAGGCTAAAATATGTCAGCAACATTGTTTCCAGCTTTGTGTCGATTAGAATTTTTAGGCCTTTGCGTGACATTGGTGCTGATGAAGTTCACCGTAAAGGTGATCCATCCATCAGCTGTCTCAGTTAAACGCAACACCTGTCTGTGTGTGTGTGTGTGTGTGTGTGTGTGTAACTGTCCCAGGTGTGTGTTATTAATCAGTTATCAGCACTGTTTATTTGCGGGGTGACACTTCAGCTCCACCATGTCTCCGTGTCCCTCCTTCCTGTCTTTCTTCAGGTTTTTGTCATCCTCTTCTTCCTCATCCACGTTTTCTTCTGTTTATTTTTCCTCTCATGAACGTCATCGTCAGCCCTTGAGTAAAAAAAAAAAAAGGATGACTGTATAATTAATTACACAGCTTGGTCTAATTAGGGATGAATCCACGCTGTCCCTCTCTCTCTCTCTCTCTCTCTCTCACACACACACACACCTCGCAGTTTTTTTGGCCCAACAGCAGTTGCCGCTGCATTAACGCAAACGGTGCGATCCTCCAACGAGCCCCTCTTGCCTTGATGAATCTGATGAATGTGGCAATAATTAGTGGAGACGGATGAGAGCTAAATTAGCTCTGACAAAGCAGCATCGCCGTCCTGTCTACATGTGAACAGAGAGTTTAAGTTCACGAAGATCTTATAATAATGAGCAGGAACATAAAACACACTAATCTGGGTCTGGATGTGTCACCTTGTTTTATTTTGGGTGTGACCAGCGGAATTTAGTGTAAATATGCGCTTAAAATATCATTTATTTCTCTGTTTTGTCTGCGTCCGAGTCACTGGAACAGTGAGCTTCCAGATCTCATTAATATCCACTAATGAACCAAAAATAAAGGTCTGGAGCGTATGCACTGGACTTTAGAACAGGGCTCCATTTTATCCTCGAGTTTTCATTCCATAATTTATGCTACATCAAGTTTTTAGAAAGACCCAAAATTTATTATGACATATTTATTAACTTGGCAAACTTTTTAAAATGAGACAAGAGGACCAATGATAAACGTTCCCTCCGCAAAACCTCATGACTATTTACTGCTCTCAGTAAAAAAAAAAGGAAGAAAGAGTGAGAGATGAGAGAGAGAGAGAGAGGTGGAGGGGGCAGAGATGTAATTGTTTTCGCCAGAGGCAGTGGGGGAGCTATCAGGGTAATAAAGTTAATTAGCAGAACAAACAAGGGGAGAAAAGAGGAATGAGAGCGAGAGGGACAGAGGGAGAGATGGGATGATGATAAGTACATGCTGGTCTGGCGCCGCGAGAAAACACTGAAATCAGTTATTCTTATTTTCTCCCTCTGGTGTGGAGGAAAAGACAGCAGAGCCACTGTAAGCTGGGCTGAAAGGAACCAGAAGCAGAACCACTCCTCCTCCTCCTCCTCCTCCTCCTCCTCACTTATCTAGAGATCATTTACTTTCCAAGCTGTGTGTTGAAGCGAAGGATCTCTTATCTTCTTGCCTCAGATGTTTACAACTGTTCAATCAATAATTTATCAGTCATGAATCCAAGAATATCAGAATTCACCTTCTAGATTTGGATGGTGTGATGAAGATGCTGAGATAGTTGTTGACCTATTATCATTTTTTTTTACAGATGAAAACCCTGAATTATTGGATCTTGATGTTTTTTTTTTGTTGTGTCACCATGGCAACCAAACAGGCTGTCAGGAGAGGAATGTAGTGCCAGGGCAGGTAATGGAACCGGTGTCACTGAGATCCGCTTCATTATAGCAGCGATGGTAGCAGCCTGCTCTCACGTCATGTCTCATTTCCACAATGCTGTAATTCTGTAATTGTACAAGACGGTAAAGGTGTGTGTGTGTGTGTGTGTGTGTGTGTGTGTGTGTGTGTGTGAGGTCTTGCTCAAAGGGAAACAACAACAACTTGAGACAACAAATAAGCTTGAGAAGAAAACCTGAACATTTTTATTTCCTGTAAAAAACGATCCCTTTAACAATTTTAAGTCGTTGAAGAATTATTTTAAAACTCTGGGTCTCTGTTCTCACATTCCTTTGCTTTTTTTTTTTTTTTTTTACCTTATATCACATATATTTTCCACCATCTGGTCTAAAACCAAACTGAAACAAATGAAAGAAAATAAAAATCCCTTTTGTCAAATAAATGACTGAAAACCCAGAAAACACCAGCTGAAAAAATAAAAAAAAAAAGTTTTTTTTGGAACCTCATTTTGAATAAATTCCTGTTTTATTTCAGCGTCGCCCCCTAGAGGTGTCGGAAAGACTGGCGCTCACTTTCGGCTCAGGCTATAGTTGAGTTTAAGGACTCACGCTCAGGCTAAACGGCTGAGATAGAACCCGTCAGCGTGCTGAATGAGCGTTTGGACTGATCCATAACAGAGCAGAGCAGAGAGAATTCTCCAGATCAACATATGAAAACCATCTTCTGAACCACCTGTTGGTCGGGAACAGACACTTTCTTATCACGCTCCGTCACAAATAAAGGGCTTTCTTTGCCGAGAGTGTGTTTCTATAAAACGTATGTGTGATATATTGTGGGTTTGGGTTTGTTTGGTTTGCGTTGCTGGGACGTCTGGGTGTGTTAGATTTGGTCGTCAGGCAGTGCCTTTGGACTGATGTGCTGTTAGAGACCATCACCTGGGATATGTGATAGCTTATCAAAGTCTGAGCAGCCTGGTGGTGCGCACACACACACGCACACACACAAACACACACGCACAAAACACACACGCACACACACACATACCACAAAACTCAGTATCTCCTTGTAGTAGATGAAAGTGTATGTGTGTGTGTGTGTGTGAGATGCTGTGGTTGTCAGGGGAACTCTTGTTGGAAGGACAGGGTGACGTTTCATTTGGCATCATGGGATACGGTTGTCACCTGACGATGCTGCCGCCACTGAGATAACCTTCAGGGTGACAGCAGAGACAAAAGAACACACACACACACACACACACACACACACACACACACACACACCCCTATACTGGTCCACATGTAGGTGTGTGTCCAGACACTGCAGCCTCCACCTGCTGAGCTGAACATGATGGGATTGATTCTCATTAGCGTTAATCTATATGTGGATTGAAGGTTTTTCCTCTAAGAATTTTCAAAGGTCAGAGCTCCTCAGAGCTTCCGCTCCGTAGAAGAGCAGAGAAGCACGAAACAGCCTCTGGAGCTCCGTCACGTCTCCATCAGCAGGAGTCTGACGTCACATCCGCCTACGGCCGCCGATATTGTTCGCTGTTTGCTGAATGGTGCCGCCCGAAGACGTGACATCTTATTAACGTTTATATTAACATTTGTGTTCAATGAAACTGAACTCAGTAAAAAAGAAAGATGACAAAATCAAGGGCATGCGTTAAGCACTGAATGAGAAAAAGTTTTATTAGTGTTTTTAAACCTCTAAGAAAAGGCTTGAATGTGATCTTGAACAATTTTGCATGATTTTTTTGTTTTAAGTCCCTTTTGACTGATAAACTGGTGGAAAACATCATTTTGCCTGTTTAACAGCTGAAAGATGATTTCAGATTTACTAACAGATTTGCCAGAGTTACTGTGACCGGTGAAGCTTTTTAAAATTTAATGTATCAACTTAAACACACACACACACACACACACACACACACGCAGAATGCAGGCCTGGGGGCCACCAGTAGCTCTTCCAGGGGTTTTCCTGCCGTGCTGCTGTCATGTAGATGTGACTCAACGATCATCTCCTGCACTCACAATGTTCCCTTTGTTTTACGACCCCACCCTTCTCTACTGTACTCTGTGTGTGTGTGTGTGTGCGTGTCTGTGTGTGAGTAAGTATTTAATTGAGATAGTAGGTAAGTATCCCTCCCAGCGTTTCCTGTTTTACGGAGCTCAGGCGGTGTTAGCCGGGGTTAGCCGAGGCATTAGCACCTGCTGTCGTGCTCTCACTCACTCGTCCAGACACAACAGATTCAGCTCGGAAATCAGGATTACCGCTCGTAATGTGTGCTAAGAGCATTAGCGTGGGCCCGAGCGTTAATAGATTGTTACTATCAGGCAGTAACTGAATGAAGTTTAAAAGTTTGTTGAAGTTGCCTAAAACAGTGAAGGAAGTAATAAATAAACCCAAAACTGTAAATAAAGGTCATGTGTGAGCCAGACAGTAACATTTGGATGTGTGTTAAATGTTATTTTCTGGGTCAGTAGAACAATAAAGGAAAGTGGGCCTGATCAGATTATCCCTAATCCCGGAAGAGCAACTCATTCACAAATTTTGATGACTGCGGTTTCTCTTTATCGGCACGTGAAGACTGAACACGTTCCTTCGGCTTGAAAGATGATATTTGTGTCTCTGCACTAGCAGAGAGTGAACGCACACGGCGATGACGGCTGGAGGTTAGCACAGATTAATATATGGATGCGTGCTTCTGCAGACTGAGCTGGAAACACACCAGTGTTCCCAGCATCTCGTCCTGTATGAAACCTCGTCACTTTTTTGATTTAGCTTCTACTTTGCTAGTAGAATGAGTATTTTGGTACAGTATCTAGCAAGTACAAAGACACACACACACACACACAAAGGCACACAGAGACGCACACGCCTTCCTCTCGCTGGGTGCCAGCAGGTAATGACGGCTATTTCGCTTCCTCCACTCCTGACCGGTGGCCTCACGCTGAGGCGGCTAATCTGCTCTTGTCTCGCCGTAGAATTCTCTCCCGCCGTGCGTTGGCAGAGCGCCGCTCACACTCGCCCGCCGGATCCTCCGGAGCGAGGGGAGCTGAGGGCCACACTCGCGAGGGCACACACCCCCACAAACACACCTGCACGGGGAAAGATTTGAGCAAGAGAGGAAACAACCACGAGTCAGAGAAAATAGACGACTCCTGAGATCCGGAGCAAAGGATCAGCCGCTGCCACTCAGAAATTCCTTTCAAGGTGGATACATCGGAAAGCGTCTGTTGAATGAAACAAAACTGAGAATGAGCCTGGGGTTGGTCGTAAATTCCTATCTCACGTATTTGAATCATTCAAATATGAAAAAGAGTAAGAGAGGATACCTGTCTGGCTCCGAATGCACCACCCTGGAGATCCAGAGGAGACAAAGGAGGGTTCTCCTTATCCCGCACAACTGCAAAGCATCTCGGTGTGTAAAAGACACGGGACTAATCACTCTCATTGAGGCCTATTTCCATGGAAACTCCGCACAGAGCGGTAATTTAGCCACACTAGCAAACGACACAGAGCGAGTCATTATCTTAGCGCCAGGCTAGGGCCCCCTATTTGAAGATGCACAACATGGGCGAACAATTAGACTGCAGACTGCTGGTCTGAGAATGTAAACAACATCCATCCATCCATCCATCCATCCTGTCGCTTATAGCCAGGCCTTTACTGTAGCTATCAGACCATTGTTTGCTCTGCAGGGGCTGCTAATGCTAATTCTTAAAGATGTGATCAAAGTCAAAGACCTTTGCTTGTTTTCTCCATGACCAGAGCTACTGTTCTAGGAAGGTCCTGCAGGTCTACCACGAGTATGCAAATGTGTTTGCGGCTCCTCGCGACCTTGAATTTGACTGTTAAGTCAGCAACAACCAACCTGCTCTCTGTTTACAGATTTCAACCTCTCTGTCGTCTCTGGTCGCCCGGCAATCATCGCAAATTCTTCCAAGGTGAGCGTCCTGTTCCGATATTCCGTGCTTGCACACGTGCATGTGTGTCTCCTCTGTCACGTTCTCACTCTGTCAGGTCTTTTATGTGTTTCCTTCAAAAGCAGCTGTCAAGTTGTACTGTTTAAGGGCTCACGCGCGGGACAAAAAACATACGTTGTTTTGTTTGAATAAATGAGGGAGCGAGTGGAGGAGGGAGAAAAAAGTGCAGAGAGAGACGAGTGGAGGGGTAACATGTAATTTAGTGTTTGCCCCACTCTACTGTACATCGCTTTAGTCATGCTAATGTCGCTCTTTGTCGGGCGGAGGAGATAGCAATCAATCAGCTGTCAATTGGTCAATTGAAAGGGAAAAAAATAAGGAAAGCGAGAAAGAGAAGGCCCCTGCTGTCTCCCTCGTCATCCTCCTCTTCTTCTCCTCTGCTACCTAGCGGACTTGGGGCTTCTGTGAAAGCCTGGCAACTGGATCTGGATCTGGAGTCCAGGTGAAGGGCTGAAGGAGGAGAAAGTGAGCAAAGAAATTGGGCAGCGCTTTTCCCCAAAAGCCAAATAAAATGATTCCATCAATATTAAGGTACAGAACTGTGATCCTGCATTCATATGATTTAAATATAGGATTGATAACTATTTACAGGTAAATTATAAAACACTGCACTACTTAATGGATAATAACTACATTTGAATAAAGAAAATGCACAATAAACTATGCATCTTATTTTTATAAATATGATAAAATATTTATGTTAATAACAGTTTTAGCAACAACTACATCTTGTTATATAATAAAAGTTCAGGTTCAGTCAGTTTTAAATATGTGCAGTTTAGAATAAATTTGTGCAGATATGTCTTTACTAACACACTGACGTCTCCTTGAGTTGCCGTCTGTGTGTCAAAAAGCTTCTGTTTTCCTGTTATTGTTGTCAAAAAGTATAAAAAGAAGTGCCTAATTGTGATTTGACGCCTCTGGAAACTTGCTGTGCCTCACAGGGACCTGTCAGCGGAGGAAGAACCCTTCATTATGCTAGCTAATGTTAGCGCTAAGATAAGCTAACTGGCCCATTAGTGCCAGTTCATTTAGCTCGTTAGCCGAAGCCTCGGGCTGATGACATTCATTACATATCATTAGTGCTCAATTAACATGTCTCAGTCTGACACCGTGGCGCCCAATGTTACACGACACTTTTAATCATGTTTTATGAAATGTTTCTGCCGCCTTGACATGATTTATGAGTTTTACATGACATGGCGTTCATTACATTAAACAGCTGTAATCAAAAAGGCGGCGGCACAAGGATCTTCACCGTCCGCGGTCGGAATCCTGTTCCATCTTGTTATTGAAAATTGGGAAGTAGTTGATTTATTTTAACTTTTTCATTTTCCTGGTTTGTCATCATTAATGCCCAGAAATGCTATTTAAATTCTGCAGCACATTTGATTAAGGTAAATTCTCTCAAGATGATTCTGGTTTGTCCAAGACTGCAGAGAAAAAGACCTTCAGGATGCTGACGCTCTTCTCCTGAGGCTGGGCCTCTGTTTTCAATTACAATTTTAACTCTTTTTTCACCACAGTTGGACACCTGACAGCGATATTTATGAAAAAAATCATCCATTTTCTGTCCCTTAATGAAGAAAAGATACATACAGAGATCAGACTTTCACATTCACACAGCTACTCCACCTCCAAAAGTCTTTTCTTTCTGGCGCTATCGCGCTCACCCACCCGCCGATCCAATAATAAGAGAGCTTTATTGATTTTGTTGTCTCCAAGCTGAGCCTCTTGTAGCGTGGGTGTGTGCGTGTGTGTGCTCGCGTGTGTGTAAAAAAGGATTAAGGCCCTTCCTCGGCCAAGATACCATCAGCCATCAACCCTGCTAGTCCGCTTCGGGCTTTCCTGGCTGCCACATTGTCTATTCTGCTCCGCTATGTGAAAAATGTTGAATATCAACAATGGCTTTCAGTGGTGTATTGTTGAGTTTTTGTATGAACTAATCTTGCCTCAGTGAAAGAGACCTAGGGCTTGGACAAAACGTCTAGAGCCACAGCATTCCTCGCTGGCTCTCCCCTTGAACGCTGAGCAGAAGGCTGGGGCAGAGAGGGGGAAGGCAGGCTGGAGGAGAGGCAGGGACGGCCGGAGCCAGGCCAGGCCAGGCCCGGCCCGGCCCGGCCCGGGAGGCTGCAAGGCTGGGGGGGGGGGTTCGCTGGCACGTTGGGCCGAGAATGGTGGATTGTAGGAGGCTGAATAAAGGAGCAGGTGGGGGGAAAGTGAGGCCGCAGTAACAGGAGGTGTGAGGATGAGGGACCGGGAGCAGACGATGAAGATGACGGGGAGGCCAGGTGGAGGAGGCAGACGAAGACAAGGTCAGGCCGCAGCTGCTGAACTGGGAGGGAAAGGATGTGAAAAGATGCAAACGATAAAGCTGACTGGACGAACGAGGACTTTATTTGCAACCTGGGGTTAAAATAAAGGCAGAAAAGTGTCCAGTGGCTCATCTTCAGCAGTGGGAAGGCTGGTTTTCCCTCTCCTGTCACGGATGGAGCTCTGCACGGACGGCCAATCAGACCACAGCGCAGCTGGCCTTGTCACATGACGGCCGTGACATCACTGGAAGGTAAGACTGTCTGAAAGTGGCCTGACTGAAGGACTGCCAGTGCCACACGGAAGCCTTTACCGCCTGTTTCTGAGATCATTATTCTTGTTTTCTGTGGGAACTCTGAACAGGCACGAGTTCAGCTGGCAGACGTTGCCTGTAGGCTGGTGTTTTGATGCAGACATGCGAATCAGAGTTTCGTGTGTGTGTGTGTGTGTGTGTGTGTGAGTGTGTGTGAGGCTCCTGCAGACAGAGTGAGGGGCAGATGGAGTGGGTCTCCCCGGTTTATTCTGTGATCCTGTGCTTTGATTAAGCAGAAGGTGCTTCTCTAGAAGCTTCAAAAGTAGTTGTGTGTGTTTGTGTGTGTGTGTGTGTGTGTGTGTGTGTGTGTGTGTGTAGGGGGGGGGGGGCGCAATTTGAGGTCAATGCTACGGAAACCTGGAATTGTGGGATGGTTAACTTAACCCTTCACCCCTAATACAGTCCCTCTCGCTCCCTCGCTCTCTCTCTTTCTCACAAACACACACACAAACACACACACAAACACACACACACACAAACACACACACACTCAGGGCCTCAGTGTAATCGGTGGCCCCCGGTGATTTGCACTCTCAGCTTGAAGCCGCTGTCATTCCTCCCTGCTCTCCTCACAATTACAGCCCTGAAGTGAACTAGAAAATCTGCTCCAATCTAGCAATTAGTCCTGAGGCCACGAGCAGTCTGTGTGTGTGTGTGTGTGTGTGTGTGTGTGTGTGTGTGTGTAGCAGGACCACAGCAAGTTTTCTTCAGAAAAGAATGTATAACGTGCTGGCGTGAAAAGCTTCAGGTTTGATCAAACTGGAGCCAGATCCAGACTGTGAGTGCAGGAAGGACTGGGACCGGGACCGGGACCGGGACCGGGACGCGCTCCCAGGTGGAGCAGAGCAGACTTCACCTGTTTCGGAGACACGCCGGTGCTGTTGGGATGTGCAGCTGAGTCAAAGCAACCCAGGTCTTTGCAATTTGCAATGAGCAGACCTTTGTAGGTTAGGGATGAGGGGATGACGTGGGCCCAGGAGACGAGTGCAGCTTCGTGGTCGGCTTGAGATGGCGTGCGGGGCAGCGTGAATGTTTTCATGGCCGGGGGGAGCGCGGGCAGGCCTGACTGGACAGCGACAGAGACGCTTAGTGCCGCCTGGCTTCTTCCTAAAGACCTGGCCTCCATCTCCCTCCAGTGTCTCCTCCTTCTCCTCCACTGCTGCTCTCTCCTCCTTTTGTTAGCTCCCTCCATCGCCCTCCAGTTCCTGCTCTCTCTCCCCTCCTGTATTTCTCTCTCCATTCCTTTATTTATCTCCCTCCCCTCCTGCTCCTCGCCTGGGCCATTACAGACACTCAGCGGCGGGCTGAGGGTTGGGGGTGGGCGGCAGCGGCGGCGGGACGAGGAGCGTGAACGGGACAAAAGCCCTGAGATGCAGCGCTCCGCCGAGAGTGGCTGGCTTTGAAAAGAAGCTGGACGGTGTCTTAATGCAGCGAGTGAACGCACGGACGGAGCCGACTGGGTCTTTTATCCACGTCCTTCAGCTGAGGCCTGTTTGGGCCAAAAAAAGCACATCCTCCCGCTGGTGCCCTTCCATCAGGCACATTAAGATGCGATGTCGGGACATGCGGAAACGGGAACGGCGTGAAGCCGAAGGCAGATCGTTGAAGTGCAAACTTTCATACGTGGAAGGGATGGAAACGTGTGTGTGCTTTCTTCCGTGGGTCAGCCTCCCTGCGTGGAGACACTCAAACATCCCAAAGTGCTGCTAACGCAGACGCGTTTCAGCCGTAACGCAGCCAGAAAAACAAACACGTCGGGATAATATCATCCAGCTTGTCCGCTCCATCAACGGCAGATTGAGCAGAAACGTGTCACAAATCCATTTCTCTTTGTGGCACAACATCGAGGACAAACAGCACTTTTCTTCAGATGCAAAAACAGATGAGCTGAATGGATTTACTGTCCAACACCCGTCTCTTTTAGCATTAATCTTCACACCAATTACGGCAGTTTGTATTGGGCTGTATTATTCCCGTCCGATGGAGGGGGGGCAGATGATATTTTCTGCTTACACTTATTTACTTGTGTTGGCTGCCTCTTTGTTGTGGGTGGTGTAAGAGTATTATTACGGATTTGGCTGTGAGAGCTCAGCCGCTCCGCCATTCTGATATCAGCCGGACTTTCATCGAATGCAACGAGCTCCAAATCCACTTTAATCAGCACTGAGTCGGTCCACCGGCCAGAGTCCTGATGAGTGGGCCCAGACTTTCGGCATTTGTGCTCAGACTGACATTGGCAGAAAAGCCAGTGTTGTTCCTGGATTTAAGTAATAACGGCAGTGAATTAAAATCGATCGTTTTTGGCTAATTGTTGGATTTCATGAAGAAGAAAGGGAACTAAGCAACCCCAGCCAGCGCTAACTGACACGCAGGAGCTAGAATTTGAACCAAAATGCACGACTTGTGAAATAAAGTACAAATTAAAGATCTTTTAATGAAGCCTTTCAAACAGAAAATCACTCAAAAGAGGAAAACTTCAAGGAGCACAACTGTAACCAGAAAACACCACCAGAAATTAAACGACAAACAGGAGGAAAGACCTTTGAATTCAAAGAACCTGACATGACTGAAGCAAAGGTGAGGCCCCAGACATGAACGGTGCTCAGGTCGACTGCACGGAACAAGCCGAACCAGCACCGGGCAAAGGGAAACGCAGACTTCATAGCCACACCCGAGGTAGCAGGGAACAGGTGGAGACGATCAGGGTGGGACAGACAATCAGACCAGAGAGCAAGTTACCTGACACGAGAGGAGAGTAGGATTTCAAAATAAAACACGAAGCCACGAGACAGAAAAGATTCAATAAACACGACAAACTGACAGGGCAGGACACCAACAGCTGGCAGCACTCACCCACAACTGCATCAGAAAGAAAGTGGACGAAGAAACAGGAAGGGTTTTACGGTGGGGTGCAAACAGGAAGCACGTCACAGCTCTATCGGTTTTCTATCAAGAGGCGTTGCTTCGTACGAGAGAGGCTGCACCAAAACAGTTGTGATACGGTTGCATTTAACTTACATTCTTCAGCAAATACCAAACACACACCACGCACCTTTCTGTAGACAACGTTGCTTTTATTAGTTTAATTAAATTAAACAGGAAGTGAGACACGTTGTTGTGTCGGCAGCAGTATTTTGCAGAGGTTTAGACCTCAGCGCCTCCGATGGATGCCGAACAAAGAGGTTATAAGAGATGAGGGCATGGTTTTATTACACAACAATAGTTTTATAAGGCTTAAACAGATCTGCAGCATACCTACAACAATGGCCAAACACACACACACACACACACACACACACAAAGAGCCAAATCCGACTAGCGTTCTCCAAAGTCCAGCCAAGTCCATCTACTGCTCACACACACATACACACACACACACACACACACAGAGGGAGAGAGGGTCCAGTTTCATCGAGGCCCCATTTGACAAGGAAACACACGTAAAATTCGATCACACAGCTGAAGCTCCTGGTAAGAGCCGCAGGGCCGACCGCGGTCATGCCTGCCCGAGTGTGTGTGTGTGCGTGTGTGCTCACAGCGGTCAGTTCTGAGGCCTCTCACTGCAGTTGGGGAGAGCAGATAGACAGGATGGAGGGATGGAGAGAGAGAGGGAAGAGAGAAAGAGGATTAGGGTGATATGGAGACAAAGAACAACAATAGTTTGTCACATTTCATCAGAGAGGATTTTACAGAAAAGCTGATTTGGACTGTGCCACCAACAAACAGCCATCGCAAATACGGGATTTATTGCTAAATCATTTTGATAATTTGCATAAAGTTTTGACAAAGTGTCTCTTATACACTGGTTGCATTTTCGTGCAACAAGATTGTTGAATGGAAAAAACTTAGAAGGTACTTAACTGAATGCTTACTCTTGACTCGTGGTGGAAGTGTGTGCTGTGGTTTAAAGGTACGCTTTGTCACGTCCAGATATCCCATAAACCGTAATTCCAACCTGTAAAATCTCATTTTTTGAAATGAATTGCATGAAAGCTTTTTACCATTAAAACTACAGCAGCAGTCAGGGTTGGAAATGTGATTAAAATATACACCCTAATGTCAGGATTCCAATGATATTGGTCTAATTTAGCATTTTAGTGATTTTTAAATTAAATAACCAACAAATAACCCAAAAACCGGCCACTGTTGCTGCTCCGTTAATATGAAAATGTTCTTCTTCTCTGCAGCTTCGGCCCTGATATTAACGCTGTAGACTTTCAGCTTTTAGTGAAAATGTGACCAGACCGGCAGACAGCAAGGGTACACACACACACACACACACACACACACACACACACACACACACACACACACACACACACAGAGGCAGCATGAGGCGGAAAAACAGCAGGATCAGTTAGAAGTGAATCAAATGATTTAATGTTTCAGAGCTTCACCCCTGGGGAAGGAACGATACGGGCTTCTAATTGTCACCAGGTCAACAGCTTCCCTCACACACACACACACACACACACACACACACACACACACACACACACGTTAGAGCCTCAACAGTTGCCAGCCTGGGCCGGTGGCAGACAAAGGCCTCTGCTGTCCCGCCATCATGATGGATGAGCAGCATCTCATACGTTCTTCACACATTTCACTGGAGTCAGGCTGTTCCCAGGTGGTAAACAGGCGGTAAGCTTCCAGCCCCTGCAAGACGAGGCGTTCAGGCCAACCAGGGGAAGTTTCAGCAGTCCTGAATCAGGCACCGAGGGCGGTTAACCAGAGCTGAGCAGGCAGCAGGGAATGTTTGATTAGCGTCAGCATCAGCTGATCGACGGGACCCCAGAGGTCATTATGGACAGATTATCACCGCGGTCATCAGCCAGCAGCGTTTCTACGCTTCTAGCTACATTTCTAAACGTCTGTGTTTAAAACCCCCTTAAGCTGTTCTTGAGTCCTGATATCTGAAAGCTTTAAAGAAGCTGCTATCGTCACACTTCAGCTTGTTTTAAGCTTTTCAAGGTCAGTTTTCTTGATGCTAATGCACCGTTCTTTATTCTGACGCTATTTCTGCTCAAAAGGAAGCATTTTATTTTGAAACAATTGCTTTTCCCCGCTAACCTTTCCTTTAAACCTTATCTGTTTCCTTCCGGGCTTTAGTTTGTTGACCTTCGGGACCCTTCCACAGCCAATCAGACTTTCTTCTCTCCTCTCGCTGCCTTCGGCTGAACACTTTTTCCTCCTCGACCAAGAATTCTGCAGGAGAGCCTCGCAGGTGGGACGCAGCAGGTGTCGGAGGCGGCGCCGTCGGGACATGTTTCGGCGGCCTGGCGCGTCTGAGCGGCGAGGAGGTGGCACGCGATGAGAGAAAACACGCTGATTCTCCCGCCGGCTGTATTGTGGCTAAACGCCGCCGCTGTCTATGGACTGTAAATGATTTAATTTAAGCGCCAGATGTGGCGTTGAGATTCGGATGCTGGTGCTTGTTGAAGAGAGAGACGGTGGGAGAGCGGGAGGGGGCAGGAAAATGACAGGAAGGAGGGAAAGAGCTTGGCAGGCGGCGGCCAACAGCAGCCCGGGCACTTGACGCAGCTCTCGTCATTCTGCGTGTGTGTTTGCACTCGTGCCTCCCAGCAGCTGAATGGAAATCAATCTGCTTCCACAGCTGCCATCTTGAGTGTCGGCGGGCACAGATGGGCCTTCCCCGTCGCCCTCTCGCGCGCTGGCAGGCGACCAACTCAGGTCTTTCCACCACAGCTTCTCCAATCTTCTCCCCTTCTTCTCTTTTCCTCCTCCGACCTTCTTCTCTCTAATCAGGCGCCAGGCTCCGAGGAAGAGGCTTTTTATGTCTCCAAGTCGCTCTGGCAGCAGATGTTTTGGGGCCTTTCGATGGGCTCTAATCACCCTCATTGACGGCTCTGAGGGCCTCGTGTTGCACCTCTGAATGGCAAATTAAAGCGATTTTAAATAACGCTGGTAATTGGCTAAATCGTTCATAAGCCCGGAGATCAGACTTTTAATCTTCCGTCTGACATGACGGATCATGAAACCCGGGACAGATCGCATCGGTGCGTGTTTGTGGTTCGTTTCCTCGCGCCGCCGGCCACTTTGGAGCCTAGCGGTATGTTTGATGTAACACGTTGCCCATCAGATTAACAAACGCTAATCGTCCCCTCGGCTGCAGTTTGTCTTAGCGTCAAGCTTCCTGCTATCTGCTCTCCTCTCCTCTATCATCTCCCAAGCCCATCTCATCTCTGGCTTAACTCCATTAGCCTGGTAATTGGCTTTTAAAGCGGCGGTCACAGACTTGGAAGGCCACTTAATGTCCATCTCCTTCCCTCCCTTCTCCTCTCTCCTCTCCAGTCTATCATCCACCTTACTCTGTAAATAGCATTAACTAGTCCACCATAGAAATCGGAGGCCATATTAGTGCTATCCTCCTCTCTCACTCTCACTGCTGAGCTTATGAATCCAGATCATGAGTGACGATATGGCTAAGTGGATATTTTTTTTTCCAAAATAGGGCTCCAAACAGCCCCAACTGTCACAGATGAATATGTAAATTCTGCGTATGGAGATCGACTTCCATTTTTTAACCCAGCAGAAGAAACTAAATCTGTTTTTAAAAGATGTGGAAGTGGAAATTCAGCTCATCATCAGAGTTTCACCTCCCAAAGCCGCCCCGACCCGCCGACACACACACTCACACACACCCCGAAGCGTCGCCTTTCGCTTCAGAGGAGATGAAATAAGCAAAATGCGGACAGTTTTTTCCTGATTTGGGCACTTACTGCTTGAAAATGTGCAATTTAAATTCATTTTCTTTGACTTTTTTGGGAAAGTTTTGCTGACTGAGCTGCAAACGGAAAGATCCAGGATCCCATGGCAGGATCCATGACTATGATCGGTTTCTGCTCTGCGGGGTCAAAGGTCGAGCATGGAAATGCTTCGTCGTCAACCTGCTGCTTGACGGTGTGCACGTGTGACTTTCTGTAAACCATTAAGTTGCAGCTGTTGCGTGACGCTGCTCTGCCTTCGAGGAGGATGAAAACAAGCTTTCATCCCCTCCGGGCCGCTCCAACGTTCCCTTTACCTTAACGACTTTTCCAGCAGCATCAGGCTCAGGGACTTGGAGCATCTCGTCGTGCACGCCGCGCTCCAAGGCCACCCAAAACAAATACGTGTCGTGGTTGTTGACGCCCTCCGATGATTCGGTAATCCTCCAGGCCCGCCGCGTCTCTCTCCCTTTCTGTGTTTGTGCGTTTCCTCTCTATCTGTTTGATGGAACCTCGGCGTCTCATCGGAGGGATTGCAGGAACACGCTAATTAGTTAGCGATAGCGGCGGCGTTGCTGTAAAGCGATAGCTGGCGCTGCCCTCCAGCCCCGCCCCAGGAGGGACGAATCAATCAATAACCTGATTTATTTCACGTCCTTATCGCCCAATTTAATTGCTGCGTCTTTTGTAACGCCGCTGCCGTGGGGGGAGGTGGGGGGTCGCTGGGGGGGCTGTCGCTAAGTTGAAAGAACAACAAGTTTTACTTCATTTATGCGTTTCTTTATTATCGCCAGCTCGTGTTTTTGTCTGTTTGGTGGTGTTCTGCAGCAGCCTCTGCAGCGTATTTACTGCTGCATTGGTTGATCTCACACACTCACACACACACACACACACACACTCACACACACACACCCACCGCCACAAATTATCAGAAAGAAGAAATTTAATTAGCAATATAAATTCCAGGCGGGTACATTATGTGCAATTGTCTTGCTATCTTTCCAGAAATTAGTCTTTTAAAATGAATTTGCTGTATTAATCATCTCCTGAAATAGTTTTGATCACTGAATTAATAGATTTGCATTGGGGCAGCTTTGTTTTTTTTAGGTATTCATTGACATAGGTGATTGCCTCTTAATTATGACAGCATCCTCCTCCGATCCGCGCCTATTAATTCCTGTGTTGTGGCGTCTCGGCAGCCCGCTGCCTGGCCCTGTATCTACTAATTACTTCTCTAATTGAATTTGCTCTCTGTTGCCAGGCTGTTTTTTAAGTGGCTGTTTGTTGTCGGGCCTCATTGTGTCTTTGTGTGACAGCTAGCTGCTCGCTGACGGGAGGAGGACGCGCGCTCTCCTCTCCCTCTCAGCATTCACGGCTCTTCCTCCGTGTCATTACCTATACCTCCCAGATGTATGTAAGGCTTCCAGGAATAAATGAAGGAGGGAAATTAATTAATGAGAAGCGGTAAAACAATTACACGGCCCTCCTTCACTGCGCGTCTCCCTGAACGAGGGAGGAGAAACCGTCTGGAGGTTTGGCTGCTTGTCCATTCAGCATCAGCCGCTGGGCGTCAGGGCGGATTCACCGAAGACCCAGCACCGCTCCCGTCTGGGATGGGTGCAGTTATCAGGCTTCGGTGCAACAGCTTTACCGTGAATGCATCATATCTGTGGACAAACGGCGCATTTAAACGCTTGAGGATGTCTTTGTGATGCGGGTTTCTGTTTTATTCTGTGGAATAAACATAGAAGAAGAAACCCAAATGTACGTGTGTCTCTCCGCTCCATCCTCACCCTCCGGCTTAGGGAAAACTTTCTGGTTCCGTTTCTGCTGTGATATTTTTCCTCCATCAATCACCCTCTCCGTCTCCCGGTATTGATCCCCTCTCTCTCTCTCTCTCTCTCTCTCTCTCTCTCTCTCTCACTGCTTGCTGCTATCTGGCTTGGCCGTTCTCTTCTTATCGAGGTTTCGGGGTTTATTCTGACTGCTGTACTTATTGACAGGCCTCTCGCTACACGGCCAACTAATGCATCCCTAATCCCACCTTTGTTACTCTGGAATGTTCTCTCTCTCCCTCCCTCTCTCTCTCGCTCGCTCTCTCTCAGTCACAGATCTACACACCACACAAGTGTGTGCAAGGTGAAAAGAGACCACAAGGAAGTTGATCCCAGCTTTCTATTTGCTGTGAAAGCCATCTATCAATCAGAAATGGCCCTCGTCTGTGCGATTGCGAGTGTGTTGGTGTGAGCGTGAGCGCACGCACACGTGCACCTGTGGGCTTTGACTGACAGGCCAAATCGTGGCTGAGGACGTTTGATAAGCTTGTATTGTCATTCGACTAACCCCCCCAACGCATGCACACACACACACACAGACACACACACACACAGACACACACACACACACACACACACACACACCCTTCACCACCTTGATAAGAAATACATTCGACTGGAGCTGATAACAGTGTCAGGAGCAGCAAAGCCCCACTCTAAAGACACACACACACACACCTGCACACACACACACACACACACACACACACACACACACACACACACTGACAGCAGCGTGTCTTCAAACACGTTGGCTGTAAACGATCCTCTCAACCAACAGCGTCGGATGCTCGCTGTGTTGTTGTGTGCCGGGTGTTTGTGGGGAGGATGATGTGCGATACGGCTGCAGGATGTGCTCTAGGCTTACTGAAAAAGGTCTCGCTGATAGCGCAGCGGCACGTGTGTGTGTCTGTGTGTGTCTGTGTGTTTGTCCGCGAGTGTGTTGTGAACAGCAGTGAAAGAATACAGTAAGAGGCTTAGAACAGCTGAGGCCGAGTGTCAGACTACAACAACACACCAACACACCGCTCTCCAAGTCTGACTGACAGCTGCCTGAGTGTGTGTGTGTGTGTGTGTGTGTGTGTGTGTGTGTTTGTGCAACAAGCTCATCCCTTAAATGCACTTTACAGGTTTAATGATCTTTTCAACATTGTGTATTAATTATCTGAAGTTTTAAAGTTTGACGAAGGTCTGTCACTCTGAAACATGAATGTGTTGCAGACAAGAGCATATTTGCACATGCTGAATCATAAAAGAGCATATTTGCACATGCTAGATCATAAAAGAGCATATTTGCACATGGTGAAATCATAAAATTGTATTATAAAAAACTAAAAGTAGACAGTTGTGACCATCCAGGCAACAGCTGCTCTGAGGGCTGGAGTTTATTAATATTCTATAGAGCAAATACATCTAAATATTAATAGATGTGAAATGAGGATCTGGAGTTAGTAGAGTTAATAAAGACGTGAACGGTTGACGGTCTTCGCCGGTAGAAGGATGGAGGGATGGAAAAGTTAAAGGGGCTCAGCACAAACAACATTTGTGCAAGTCGTCCATTACGGCGGTGAAAGAGAAAAAACAGTGACCTGTGAAGAGATTTCAGGAATGGGGCCGCGCGGCGAGCAGATAAAAGAGGGGAAGAAAGAGAGAAAGAAAACAGATAAAGAGAGGGTGAAATTACCAGAGGGCAGGAGAAAAGAGGGTTATTGTGCATGTGCATTAACAGGGTGTATGATGAAGCTACTTTTTTGTGTTGTGTGCGGTGACTGAGGGCTAAGGAGTCAGGGGGGGAGGGGGGTAAATCAATGGCAAATTACACGCGCTCTGCTGGCCCATTGTACAGTACGGCCGCCATGTCCTAAAGAAGCCACTTCCAAGATGATGCAGCCGGACCGTGGATGGACTCCAAGATCATTCTTATTGATTTTGAGGGGCCATCAATAGAAAAGGAGGAGAAGTGTGTGTGTGTGTGTGTGTGTGTGTGAGTGTGTGTGTGAGAGACAGGGCCAATGCAATAGCCTCAGGGATGAGCTTTTTGTCCGTGTTCACACATTATTGTCGTACCTCAGATTTTTATTTACATTAGTGGACAGATGGGTGAGAGAGAGAGAGAGAGAGAGGGAGAGAGGGAGAGAGGGAGAGAGGGAGAGCATTAAAGAAGCTGTCCGGCAGCAGAGGTTGGACCACAGAGCCAAAGTTCTGAGTCCAACAGAACTCCTGAAATCCAGGAAGGGTCCTAAAGGTGAACTGGTTTGGTTGTGCGTGACTCCAACCCTGTACTGACTTACAGGGCAGCAGAACCACTGAGCTTCATTTTCCGGATCAGACCTCAGATTCTGCTTTGACTGATTTGAAATTCAAATTCAAATTTTATTTGTCACACACAAATAAAATGTAGTGAAATGCTTTTTACGACTGTCCTACATAGAATAAAATAAAGTACAGTATATACAAAATATAGAAATAGAAATCTGAAAAGGTCTGAGCTAAACTTCAGCAGTTTTTCTCCTGTTGAATGAAAAGCCAGTGGAAATGCTAACGGCGCTAACACAGCTCCAGATTTAGGACTTGAGCAGGTGATTTCAAACACAGATGTGCACGTGGACGTTCTCTCACACTCTAAACATCATGGGTGGATGCTTGAAGCAATGTCGTTGCTGGACCTTCAAGCCCAGCAACCAGTCGGAGAGTCTGAGGCTCGTTTTCCCGAAGGACTCTGAGCTTCCAGCGTGTGGATTCGTTTGCTCCAGCACGGATCCCGAGAACCTTCTCAGTGCATTTCTGACGCTTTCTTTGCTTTTCACGCGCAAGCGGCCCTGATTTATTCTCTCGCGGGCTCGAACGCAGCTTTTATGAGCCGGTTGTGAAATTCGGCAGACGCTGGTTAAATAGGACGGAGACGGGTCTGTGTGCGCTGCACGCGCACGTGCGTGTGTGTGCGTTCGGGGACTGGAGCCGGAGGCCTTCCTGAAACGCTGCACATTATCGGCGAGGTGCCAGATTTCACAGTCTGGAGGTAAACACTGGATATTTACGGGCGCTTCCCTTTACAGCTTGTCGACTCTGGTCGGACATATTTCATTTGTGTTTCAGTCAAAGGAGTAAAAAAACTGTGTTTTTGGTTGTCTGGTATCACAACCTTTAGACTTTTACCACATCAAAGATGCGCCACGGAACCTTTCTGCACAATCTCACATTCTCCTAGCTCTGTTTTCCCGTTTGGCTACAGTCAATAATAGATGATTAAAGGTGGAAGGGAGCCGTCGTCAAATATTTACGCGTACACGGCGAGTTTAGGTTTCTCAGGGGATGGATGTCCTGCAGTAAATCTGACACCTCGCTGTGGCGGTAAACAGAGCGGCGAGGTTAACGGGGGACGCTGCTAAAGGTGAAGTGTGTTTAGTGCATGCCAGAGAGAGGTGCAGGCCTTTTGTTTTACTCCTGCCTCTTCACAAACACACTGCTTTGGTTTTACTTCCGAGCCTTTAGAGGGCTTCAAGAATACTGACTGTTTAGCCGTCGTGGAGAGGATTAGACCTAGTCTGGTTCCAGGAGTATTACAGGCTCATATCCACCATCAGCAAACAAACAAGCGTCAGAACGGGAACCAGCGTTTACCTTTGCTCTTTAAAGGTTCTTCCTTCTGGCCCTGATCGAAATGAAGCCAGCAGGCGGGATAAAAGGCCGTAAAAATGGCCGACATTCTTGTCTGAGCCGGGCAGAACTTGTCTTTGTTGCAGCCTCTGCATGTACCTACACATCCTCTCCATGTGTGTCACGTGCGTGCGAAGGCCGGGGGAATGCGGTGGTTGGTTGCCAAAGCACTTCCAGTCCCTCGGCGGTGGTCCAAGTCGGCGGCGGTGGCCTGAACCTGCATCCTGTCCTCTGTGCTTGGTAATCAGATGCCATGCTGCTCAGCTGCTCCGTCAGAAGACGAGCCAGCGTTCCCTCAGAGTGGACCTCTGCTATCTGTGTGTGTTTCTGCCAGGCTTAAATCTTCCTGCGGTGCCTCTTTACCCCGGTGACCATGGCTTATAATCTCCCCTACACACATACGACATGAACATGCACGGCTGGATTTTTTGCCTACCCCGAACATATTTTTCATTATCCTTCTCAGTCAAAGATGCACATTTTTGCATATTTGTCTCGATGAAAGTTGCTTTTTTTACTGATGACTTTACAAATAAACCCAGAGCAGTGAAGACGGCCCATTTCAGACACTCCAGATGTGTTTTTTAATATCTTGATTTCAGAAAAAAATCAACAAAAACAGCTGATTTGTTGTCTTGAAATGCTATCATTCATCTGTTGGCTCTCAGGGCACAAACAGAGCAACCATAGCAACAGACGCAAGCTATAATTAAATCTGATGCTATACTTATTTCAGATGTACATAATGTGTGAAGCTACAGCAGCTATGAGATGTGTGAGACTCCCGCTGCTCATTCAGGGTTGTGCAGGATGAGGAAAGTCTGCTAAAACTAGTTTCACCACAGCCGTGATGCCTTTAAGGACACTGGTTTGCTGTTGGAAGCTATGTGGTAATGAAATAGTTTTTCAACTTTAAAGATGAGTATAAACACATAAATAGATAACATTGCATATATAACACTAACTGTGTGTGTGTGTGTGTGTGTGTATCATCCTTGCTCGGTAGCAGCTAGCTAGCGGCTAAATGACTCGCCACACTTCATTAGCGGCGATGAGGTGAGCTGCTCATCTCCTCATTGTTAGTTAGCGCTAAGCTGCAGTAATCCCAAACAAAGAGCCGGGGCCTCTCAGCAGCCTGCCTGGATTAGACAGCTTTCGAGAAACATCCGAGAGAGATTCATTCTCATTCAAATTGGCCTGTAAACAAAACCAGCGGTGGCCGGGATAGGGATGAGAGCGCGGAGAGAGTGCGGCAGAGGCAGCGCAAAGCATCATGCATAGGCGCATGTAACAGAGCTGCGTGTGTGTGTGTGTGTGTGTGTGTGTGTGTGCAGACCTGCAGGAGTTTTAGGTGACTCCTGCTCATTTCTGTAATCTAGTTACGCCTCGCTGTTCTGGGTCTGAGCTGGCATCTGTTAGCAGCAGCTGGAGGCAGATTTTCGATGCAGCCTACTGATGCTTCCGCCAACACCGTTGAAACACACTCAGACCTGCTTGACAACGTCTTTAAATTTGCTCTTTTCAGTGCGGCATAAAAAAATCCTAATCTGACTCCATCATAAATAATCTGCAGCGTGAATGAGTGGTTTTAAAAGAGCGCTCTTCATTTGCGTGATGTTCTGATTAGATGTTCTCTGCTCATTTCTCCACTGAAACCACATGAGCTGTCAGTCACCTCCTCTGATGCTGCCTAATGGGCCTGTTAATCACGATCAGCTGCCCTCAGATATCACACCAATCATTTTAAGACTACAACAGTGGGATGTGTAGCTTATCTAGCGATCGCGCTAACCCATTTCACTGATGCTGGATCAGGACGTGTGATGCTGATCATCATTTCCTGGTTTAATGGTCGTTGGTGGTGACTGACAGTCAGGGATTGTCATGCGGTTGTTATGATGTCGACCTTTAAATGGTTCAAGTAATCCTGTAATCAAGAATTTTGCCTAAATCCAGAGATAATGAATCTGCTGAAGTATCATTTCCATCATCATCATCAAGACCATCTAAACTGTAGGAGAAAGCTAATCTTAACCCAGATTGCTGCCCCCTGTGATGCATTTGAAATGATGTTTAAGTGGAGTTGTGTCGATGTCTCACACACTCAAAGCTCATCTGGACGTTGGACCACTGAGTGATGTGGTGGATCAAGTCCGCCAAACCCTTTTCCACCATGATGGTTCCTCACCAGGAATGTTTGTACTGAAGTTACAGGATACGCTGATGGTCTACAGGGCCCAGTCCGCTAACACAAGCCTTTAGCATTCTTATCACGTAGCACTTTGCTGTTGGTCACCAACGTGCTAACAGTTGTAACTGAACAGTCTGATCATTTGACTCCTTTTACACGAGTAAAATAGAATAAAATCAGTGTGTGTGTGTGTGTGTGTGCGCGCGCATGTGATTGACAGGTCACAGGTTGTTACTGTGTTTGTGTGTAAATGCGGAAAAGAACGCAAATTCCGAGCAAATCAGGCCGAGCTGTGAGACAACACAAAACAAATGTGTCCGCTCTCATGCATATGGTGATGTGCGTGCGTGCGGTGTGTGTGTGTGCGTGTGCGTGCTCGTCTGTGTGTGTAGTTATCACTAGGCAGATTCTCTGAAAAACACATTAATGTTCAGCGATGATGACTGTTTTTCAAAGGCTATCAAGGCTTCACCCTTTTGCCCCCCCTCTCTTTCTCTCTTTTCCCTAATTAAAAGCGCTCCAGCTAATCGCTAATGTTAGTGCTACATCTTTAATTTAGCCCACAGACAGATGGACCAGATACATCCATTTTCTGGGTTACTAATCCTGCTCCCTCTCTGTCGTCCTCTCTTCCACTTTCTCTGATTTTGTCTTTTCTATTGCTCACAATCATTTCTGCCATCCATCCATCCATCCCTCCATCCCTCCCTCCATCGTTGTGACTGAACTGAACACGATTGTTGGTGATTGTAGCTCAAAGCTGAGCTTTTAAGCGCAAGCTGAAAATCTTCCAGAAACTTTGTCTGATTTGAAGCAGGCGGTTAACCCAGAATCCCGGCGCTGCGCTGGAAATGTTGTGTAATTACCGTGTAATGCAGCGCAGGTCTATTATAAAAGCGTGCAGTTGACCCAGCTTTTCATCATCAGTGGTGACCACAGCTGATCTTGCAGCAACGACAATATCGATTTATGTAGATTTATTCTAAATCCACTCTGATCTGCAACCGGATCCTTTGAGTTTATTGGCGTGTTTGTGAGTTTATCTCTCCATCCTCCTTTTCTTCCCTCCATCCTCTCCTCTCCTCTCCTCTCCTCTCCTCCACGCCCTGTGACAGACAGCGTGTCCTCACCTTGGAACGAGCAGTGACATCCAATACACTGGGCCCGGGATCATCCCCCGCGTCCATTGTGCTTTCGGTTAAAAGTTTTATTGATTAGCCGCGAGTTAATTACAAATTTCATCAAGCGTGAGACTGAGGGGGCGTGCACACACTGGCAGGATCCACACACACACACACACGCACCTGCAGGTCCACCTGAACCTTCTTGCAGGACCAGCATGGGATCATTTATGATATTTCACAGCACGTTATGGGCACTTTGAAGGCTGAAAAGGGGTAGAATTAGAAACAGGGGGTTTGTGAGTGTGTAAGAACCCTGAACGCTTCAGTCTATAGAGCACAACTCGACTCTTATATGCAAAATGATGAGGCTGCTGCACCAAATCCCCAGCAGACCTTTGCAGGCTAATGTATTCTGGTTTTAAGCTCCACTGTAAAATCCATAACACGCCTGCACCTGACCTGCACTGCTGCAGCCCCCAAACAGCCCCCAACGTCTGCAGGGCAGCCGAAGGAGAGTCAAAGCAATCATCACAATAATAGTATTAATATGAATAATAATATTAATACTAATAATAACCACAACAACAACAGCTGCAGTCTTAGCTGTGGCTGAACTTGTTGCAAAGCAAACACTTTTCCTTTTCATGCCGTGTCACTTTCTCTTTGACATTGCCGTGTACTTTGTGCAAAAGGAAAAAGGAGCGGAAAAAAAAAAAAAATCTTTATCAAATCCCCATTCTGAGGCTTTCAATAAGGCAGGCCATTACCTCACTGGCGCTTTTGTTCGGCCTATACAACAGAGAACAAAATGGTTATTCAGGAGGACGCTTTAGATTTTTATTGTGGGCTCGCTATTCACAAAGAGCACCGTTATTGTATTAAAAAGAACCATCTGTGTCAGAAACAATGGCTTCAAATTATCTGTGAATACCCAGTGAACAAAATATAAAGCTTTTTCCTGCTCATTATGTGGGCTAAGCTAGGGGGTGGAAGATAGGAGAGGAGAGGCGCAGACTTTGCTATAACTGACTTTTGTTGTTCTTGCTTGCATTCTTCTCCTTTTTAAATCGGCCCCCTTTTCACATTGTGTGTCGCCATAAACGGCTTTTCTTGTTGCAGGACTCGCGGAAAGAAGACAGCGGAGCTCCAGACCGGCAGCGCGGGGCTCCGCGGGGACGCACGCCGACCACAGCGCGCCGGCTCCCGCCTCAAGCCCGCGCGGACTACCGGGGAGTTCGGGGAGACGCCGCCGGGCGCCGCTCCGACGCGTCGCGCCCGGCGTCGGCAGCTCTGATTCGGACAAAATCTGTGTTTTTTTCTACGCCGGTGGAGGAAAATACGGAGGAGGCTGCGCGGAAAAGGAATCTGGTTTAAAGTGTGCCAATCAAGAGGAGCGGAGGACAAGTCCCGAACTGGCAGTAAGTTGGAGTGCGGAGAGGAGAAGCCTGGGTGTGTGTGTGTGTGTGTGTGTGTGTGTGTGTGTATGAGTGTGAATGTGAATGTGTGTGTTGGTGTGTGTCTACAGTGCTGTGGAATGACACCGAGGAGCATCACGAGCTTCAAAGACTGACAGGCTGCTGTCGGACTGTTTTCTCTGACTTGTGCAAACATTTTTGCGCAGTTTAGACTCCGAAATTTATCGGGATTACTTTTTTTCTATTTTAATATTTCTGCTCATATCGAATCTAACCCGATTAAACAGCTAAACAACGCGACCTGGATAATTGTAGAACATTTATTGCGCTTTTATTAGACTTCAGATATTATCTTTTTTTTTTTAATTTTACCTTGTGCTCGAATATTATGTCGTATTAAATCACAGTTTATTAATCTACATTTGATCATATTTTACAAATTAATGAATCGTACATTTTGTGAAATGTGATTTTGAAATGTGATGATTTTTGTCGTTAAATATACAGAAAAAGACACTAATAGTCTGAAAATGAAACAATAACTATTTGCTCAGGCTGCATTTGTTTTTTTAGGCAAAAGTGTCTTATTTTTAAATTGTTTCTAGAATATTTCCAACTGAAGAAGGTTCAGTTTTCTGCCTCTCCGGCCTCTGCGGCCCCTAGTGGCAAAAAGACAAGTTTGTTCCCATTTCATCTGGAATCTCCCCCCCGCTGTGACACACAAGTTGTAGTGTTGTTTTAGATTAGTGTTTGGGTATAATTATTATTACAATGATTATTATTGCGCGTTAATTGCGTTGTAAAATTCTGCATTAAGATTTTATTATAAACGTAGAAATTGTATTTGGTTGGGATTCAAACTCACTCTGTCTGCATAATCATCTCATATCTGCAATAATATTAAAAATCATCATTGTATTTTATTTATTTATTTATTTATTTATGTATTTATTTTTTGTGGCGCCTAAATTTTGTGTAACCACAAAAGCAGTATGTTAATGTCACAGCTGCTGGCTGAATTTGTTGCTTCCATCCCAACCTGGTGCGGTGTGGCAGGGGGCTTACAAGTGGTCCGGGGGAGCCGCCCCGCTAGTTTCTCCTGGTTTTTGTCAAACAACGGCTTTAATTCAGGGTGATTGTGGATGCGGGGCCATTCCCGGCTGGATGGGGCCCGCTTTCAGAGCGCTGCAGAGTCCCGCTGTTCTTTTATCATCATAAGCAGATTAGAGGTAGCGGGGAACACACTCAGATGCAGATAGCAGCCGAGCGGCCCATTTCAACCTTGCATTATAATGGAGCGAGCTGCATGTGTCGCCTCTCGCAGCCTATTAAGCACAAGATGAATCTTATGTAAGGTTGCCGGGGCCGCATAATGAGAGCACGGGGGCTCCGCTCCTCCATTTATTATCAAATGACTAAAACAAAATAATAAGTCTTGATCTATTCACTCTCAATTATGATTTAATCTGAGACACGCATATAAATTAAATTATTTCAGGTGTGTGTACTTGATCTGGCTTTAATTGCCTTCCTGGACAAGACACGCGCTTTGCCGGATATTTTACATGTGTTGGGCAGCAGTTGTGGTCTTGAATGTAGTTTTAAATTTGCGCCGTGCTTAACTGTAAAAGCCTGTGTTTGTTCAGGTTTTTCACTGAGGAGAAAAATAAATCAACTGGAAACATATTGTCCGCATTTCCGAGATGACCCAGTAGGCGGCGCTGGTGCCACGCAGTAAAGTGCCTGGCGTTATGGATTCAATTGATGGAAAAAAGTAAAACAAAGGGGCAGCAAACAGACTTCTAAAAACGACTTGTTTGGATAGTCGAACAACATTTCATCTTTAAAATGATGAGTCTGCTTCGTGGTAGGCGAGGAGTTACGTGACCAGAGCAGATCCCAGCAGGTGGAGGCCTCCCTCCCATAAATGCCTGACCCGCTCGTTTGGGTTTATATGAATGAAGCGACATTTTATTTTAAACTCTTCCCAATCTTTATTTGACCTCCAGGCCGGGCCCCCCCGCTCCTCCACCTCAGAGCCCCGGCTGCAGCAGCGGCAGCGGCAGCGGCAGCTCCGGGCCGGTGCAAGTGGAGTGAAGCCGGGTCTTTGTCCGGACAGATGTAGCGACAACATCCCAAACAAAACCTCGCTTATTTGTGCTGAGATGAGCCCGTCTGCCTTCTGTGTGCTGGCATTCAACTTCACTAAACAAAAGCGGGCAGGGGGAAACATCTTGGATTACCTTTCCTCTTTTCAGCGATAAAAACCAGCCGTGTAACCCCCCCTTCCCCTCCACACACACATTCACACACACGCACCGCCGCCATTCAACGCTTTGAGTTAACTAACAAAGTTTATTTAAGTGTTGTTCTGTTATTGGAGCCGTAAATGGGGGAATCAGTGACTTTTTGGGTGTTGAACAACAGCGGAGTCACGGGCCAGGGCTCAAAAAGATGGCAGCCTCGCCATTAATGCTGATTTTTGATGTGTTTTTAAACATCCTACTCTTATTTCGGTCGCGCTTGCTTGATGTTTTGTTTGGTAATCCTCCAAATGAAAATCAAGACAATCTGAAATTTCCCTTTTTTAAAAACAATTCGAGTCCATCTTTTTGTGTTTCCACTTTATTTTCTTCCTGATTGCGAAATTTTCCCAGCTCCAAATAATATTGTGGAATTCTCGAAAAGTGTATATTTAAAGTGTATATTGATAGAGAAACATGTCCCCAGTCTAGAAATAGTAAATATGCACTCTGCGTTAGTTCATGTGGGCAACCGGAGTGTGTGTGTGTGTGTGTGTGTGTCAGAGCAGAGAGGCCCCGCCCATTTATGCTAATTAAGGGCTCCCATTGGTGTGTCAGGGGAGCAGGCCCGCGCTGATTGGTCAGGTCGAAGCCATTTATTCGCTGACAGCCCCCGTCACATGAATGGTTGTCTATTAACTTGTTCAAAAACTATCTGGAGTTGTCAAGGCTCAGGCGCACACGGGCGAAAAAGTGCACTTTGTTGATGCTTTCTGGGAGAAGCGACGGGAGAAGTTTTGTGGACACAACATAGCGGGGACCTATCGGGAGAAGCCTCTTTGTGACACACTCGCGCACACACGCACACACGCACACACACGCACTCGCCGAGAGTGAAAGAGAGAGAGAGTGTGTGTGGAGACGCGGTTTGTGGCGCGTGTTGTTTTTGTCCAGAGAAAAAGTTGCAGAGAAAATTCGACAGGTAACTTCCAGCACCAGCAGCACCAGCAGCACCAGCACCCTGCGCGCCTCACCGTCCCGCGTCTGCCTGGTGGACTTTCCTCTGTGCTTTACTTTTATTTTCCTTCTGCTCGGGAGCTCCGACTGAAAGCTGTTCCTGATGTATAACATGATGGAGACTGAACTGAAGCCCCCAGCTCCCCAGACTAACACGGGGGGCACGGGCAATACCAACACGTCCGGAACCGGCGGCAATCAAAAAAACAGTCCGGAGCGGGTCAAGAGACCCATGAACGCGTTCATGGTGTGGTCCCGGGGCCAGAGGAGGAAGATGGCGCAAGAAAATCCCAAAATGCACAACTCGGAGATAAGCAAGAGACTGGGCGCAGAGTGGAAACTTCTGTCGGAGAACGAGAAGAGACCTTTCATCGACGAAGCCAAGAGGCTGCGGGCCCTGCACATGAAGGAACACCCGGATTACAAATACCGGCCACGGCGAAAAACCAAGACCCTCATGAAGAAGGACAAGTACACCCTGCCCGGTGGGCTGCTGGCACCTGGTGGGAACGGGATGGGAGCTGGTGTCGGTGTGGGGGTCGGTGCCGGCCTCGGCGGTGGTGTAAACCAGAGGATGGACAGCTACGCCGCACACATGAACGGCTGGTCCAACGGCGGCTACGGCATGATGCAGGACCAGCTGAGCTACCAGCACCCGGGTCTTAACGCGCACAACCCGAGCCAGATGCAGTCCATGCACCGCTACGACATGAGCGCGCTGCAGTACAACACCATGACCAGCTCCCAGAGCTACATGAACGGCTCCCCGACATACTCCATGTCCTACTCTCAGCAAACCACGCCTGGGATGACCGCCCTGGGCTCCATGGGGCCCTCCTCGGTGGTGAAGTCCGAGTCCAGCAGCTCCAGCCCGCCCGTCGTCACCTCATCGTCTCACCGGGCCGCCCCGGGCTGCCAAAGCGGAGATCTGAGGGACATGATCAGCATGTACCTGCCGGGGACGGAGGTCAGCGAGCAGGGCGCCCAGACCAGGCTACACATGTCTGGGCACTACCAGAGCACCGTGCCCGGGACGACGATCAACGGCACGCTGCCCTTAACACACATGTAAGAGAGCAAGAGAGAGAGAGAGAGCGAGAGAGAGATGAACTTTTATAAGAGCAACTGTGGACTATTAACGTTGGACTATTTTTGTACAGAAAAAAATCGGGGTGGGAAAAGTTGTATAGAAGTCTCCTGGAAAAGGACACACGACTCTTTTTTTTCTTTTCATTTTATTCTGAGGAAGCTCTAGAGGAACGGTAGGAGATCCCCCTTCACTGGCGGACGGAGTTTGGAAGATTAAAAAGTGGGAGTCGCAATCATAAATGTTTTATTATTGCAATCACCCTTTGTACAGTATTTATCAAAGAAACATTACAATCAGATGAAATTGTTAAGACGCTGCGTTTCCTTTTGCATTTCTAAGGCGTTTGCAGTTATGCAGGAAAAAAAAAAATATGAATAGTTGCAGAATGATCGGGGAGCATCGTTTCTGCTCTTTTTACATTGGGAGAAAAGGGACATAAAAACCAAGTAGGTTTCTTAAAAATTAAAAACCACATCAGCGAACCGTTGAATTTGTTAAAAGGCAAGACACCTTTTTCCATCACGCATCTTTTAGTATGGTTTAATTTATATTTCCGTCTCCCACTTTTCATCTGTTAGAGGTATGATGCTTGTGCTCTTTATTTTGTAATTGATTTGTACAATTTCTGTATATTTCCTGTGATATTTTAAGTTTTTATTTCAAAAATTCATTCCCGTAGTTGTATTTTTAAAAAATTGTGGCCTGTACGCAGAAGCCAACCACTCCATGTATATATATACATATATATACCGGAACTAATACCATCCTTATAACAGTTACAATTTCAGCTGAGTCTATTTTTTTTCGATATGCAGTTTGAAATGAATAAATTTTGGAAATTTGGATACTTGAAATGGTTTTGATTTTTGTTCCCTTCATGGCTGCAGCAGCACGTGTGCACTTGTCATCTGTCTGTGCTGCTTTTCAGCTTAATTAATTATTGAAATGATGATTGAAATGATTTACTCTTTCACACCGATTCTACAAGCTTTTCACGTGAGCATCATACTTCAGATAGTTTCTTTTTATTTCTACAGGGAGAAGCTTCTGCTGCATCAAAGGCACCGATTTATATCTAATAATACTGTATTATTCTACAGTTTAACAGCGGCAGGAGTTTGCTGACTGTTTGTAAAAGGGGTAATTTTTTTAAAATTCTTTTCAGCAGACATCATGTTTTGATATTTTACATGAAGTAAAACGGTTAAATTAGTAAAGGGGGGCTGTTGTCGCTGCATGCTGTTTTTAAGCAGATTTAAATCAGATAAATCAGCCGTTCGCACTCGTGTTAAAATTGTGTGGAGTGACAGGAGGATTTCTGTTGTTGAAATATTTTAGTTTTTATCCCGACGGTTGACTGTAGCAGCATCATATCTGGATATTTATGAGGCTATAATCCCATCAGCTCGGGCCATTTTATGTCACTTTTCTGATCGTGCTGCTTTTATTTCTGTGTGCTTCGTCAGACTAATTTTTGAACTACTGCCCTGCTGTTTCAGACCCGCCGTGTAATAGTTTTACAGAGTCTAGTTATTGTTTTTAATGTTATTTTTCAGCCAGTGTTTCCCGTTAGTTTCTCCTCTAACGGTCCGGCCCTCTGATATAAAGGAAAAAAAGAACCCGTTTCCAAAAGGTTCCCCTGCAGCCTTCTCTCAGACACCCCATAATAATAATAATAATAATGATAATAATGATAATAATAATAATAATAACAATAATAATAATAATAATAATAATAATAATAATCCCAATGATGAGCTAACTGCTCTCTGAATTAATCTAACGGTTTGAAATCTGGGGGATTGGCTGTGTGTGCGTGTGTGTAGCCCACAGTGAGCTAGATTAGGGCTGTTGTGTCTTGCAGGCTGGGTCCCGGGGGAGCGAGGCTCACATTAACCGGCAGATGAATATTTGAAGAGGCCCCTCGGTATTTATCCATCCACTCCCCTCCATCCCTCACCCGCACCTCGCACCAGCTCCCCTCTCCCGCCCCCACCTCAGTCGGACCTTCGAGGGGTCAAGAGATCGCTGGTTGCCCCATTAATTATTGATCCGGGCAGCTGAATTGCTCGTAAAAGCCGCGAACACCGGCGACAAACAAAGTGTTTTTAAAAGGTCGGACGAGCATTAATGTCTCATTTTTCCCCCCCGTCATGCCCCTGCAGGCCCGGAGGCCCCCGCGAATGATTAGGCTGTTTTTCCCCGACTGAATTCTGGAGCTTTGATGTGATGGAGAGCTTTGACTGAAAGAAAATGATAGTTTAGATATTTTTGATGCTCCTGTTCGCCTGAGTGTCGTAAAAAGATGTTTGAAGCGGCACCATCAGGATAAGATCCCGTTTAAAACGAAATCACAGCCTAATTGTTGGGCTCTGCTTCTCCGGCCATTTTCTCTTTGCATTTTATCCTTTATTTTCCCTTTTGAATGTGGTTATATTCCCATGAATTTGAGAAACTATGAGATGATGAATAACCGTATTCGTCGCTCCGCGTCTGGCCCCCGGCTTTTCCAAAATGGGATTAAATCTCAGGGGCGAGTTAAAATCAGTTTCGCTCAGTGTCCCCAATCCCGCACCTCCACCCGCAGCGAGGCGCCGACTCCGCGGCTCCACCGCAACCTGCCAATTAAATAGTTCCCGTAAAAACCACTAACGAACCAGAAGAACCAGGTGGAGAGGCTCGCACCACCCATCCATGCAGCCATCCATCCATCCATCCATCCATCCCTCCACCCGGTCTTCTGTCAGTCGCGTGCAGACTCCCCTGTCGCAGCTCGAGGACATTTGACTGCAACAGGTGGTAAGCGCGCGCGCTTGTGTTTTTTTTTTTTTTTTTTTTTTCAATGTTTAAAAAAAAAATCGCAGATGTCATCGCTGATAACCCGGACTGTGCGTGAGTGCGTGCGTGTGTGAGGCCTTTGTGTAACAGCGAGGTGCTGCGTTTTATGGAGTTTTCCATTTAAATCTCGTGACACTTAAATAAACAAACACACAAACAAACCAAAAAAAAAAAAATCCAAAATAAAAATATCGGGAAGTTCATTAATCCTCATCGATTAAAACAGCAGGACCGACCAGGCCTGGAAGAAGCATTTGAGTCATCAAGAGAAAAACAAGTTAGACTCTTTGTCTTTTTAAATCCAGTGTTTATTGTTGGAACTATGTGATGTCTGAAATTAGGTCACATGACCCCCGCCTCGCGCGCACGACCACCGTACCGTAATCCCACTTTCCTTTTGCGTGGCGGATAACAAGGAGAAAGGGGGACATGACGTCATCCACGCATGAGGCGATGCCAGGCTGCGTGTGCGTTTGCGCGGGCTCGTAGCTCTGGGTTCTCCTACGAACAAACGGAAGAATAACACGAATGTGACTAAGTGATGATCTTGTGGGACCAGAACCTGCTGGTGTGTTCAGCTAATAGGTAACATTTAAGAACTTTTCCCTCAAGGCCACATTGAAACCAGGGCCTCGTGGACACAGTAGCTAACTAACCAACTAACTAACCTACTTACTAACTAAATAAATAAAAGTTCGGTTCTGATCAGCTTTCTTCACCAGGACATTTTAGGTGTAGAATGGGCCTCCAACGATTTCACGACTCAAAAAACAAAAAACACAAACCAAAAAATGTTGGAAAGTCAGTTTGTTGTGTTGGATAAACTTATAGAAAATGAAGGGAAAGCGCTGCGTTCTTACTGTCATTTCTAACTGCAGACATTGGCTGAAAGTTTCACAAAGAAAGGCTGCAAGAAGGCTGAATTAAAAACTGTCAGAGCAGAAAGCTGCATGTGTGCGTGCATGCGTGCACGCATGTGTGTGTGTGTGTGTGTGTGTGTGTGTTCTAACATAAAGGGACTGAATGGCAGCCAGTATAGCCTGCTGATCTAGCGCAGGTGCAGGAAAGGGGAGCGGGCGCTGTGTGTGTGTGTGTGTGTGTGTGTGTGTGTGTGTGTGTGTGTGTTTGAAGCGTAGGTGCTTCCATGCACACACACGCACGCACGCACGCCTGAATGGGACCACACACTGACACAGACCAGCATGCCATCAGCCTCTGTCGGCCTGCGTTCTCAGAGGCTCGAGGCCACTGCGACAACGACCCCCCCCCCCGACCCCCACCCCGCTCCTCCATCACGTCATGTCTCCGTTTATCATCTCTGCTCATTGACGCTGACAGCTTTATACGGCGCGATCCTCACAGGAACGTGCAGTTTGCCGCAGAACTCCCGGAAACAGCGACAACAACTTTTGCAGTTTAGCGCCCACACCCCCACACCCACCCCCCAATTAGATGGAGTGCTCCGAGCCTTTTATTGGTGCGGGATTGGGGGGGAGGCGGCGGGCCTTAAAAGATGCTTAAAACTCAAATATTTCCACCAGTTCTGCAGCATGTCCAAAGTTTCAACATTTCTAAATCAATTTCAAAAGTATGTCTCTCAAAATTTGCTGGGGAGGTGGAGAACTTCATTTATTCAATTATCAGGGGCGTTTTATTTATTTATTTATGTATTTACGTATTTATTTATTTACGTATTTATTTATTTGTTCACGGAGAGCGGTCAGGCCACAATACAAGGCCTGTTGTGGTGGAGCCTGGTGGGGAAAGGCCTTTGGCTACAACTGATCTGAGATCCGTCACCATGGAGAATCCAGTGCAGCTTTTCACACAAACGCTATTTACTCCTCCGTTTTTCAGCCATTATTCCAGCTCCTTTAGTCTACTTAACGTCATCGTCTTATTGAATTGTGCTCACAGTTAAATGCCTGGTATCAGCGATGATCATAAGAGGTTTTCTCAATGTTGTTGCCTTTAATATCATCATGTTCAAGCTGACTCCAGACCATGTGCACACAATAATCATACAGTGTTTTGTAATTAATTTGGGTCAATAAAGTCATACTGACATTAAAATGGCAGCTAATTAACCCCCCCCCCCACCACCACAACTATACAGATCAGCATCTCTTTATTATTTAATAACGTCAAGCTTGGCTGGCTGTGCTGGCTGTGCTGAAAGGAGCACAATGGAGGTCAGCTAACAAACGTCCCACACGAACACTGATTTAAAAGGAGGAGGAGAGCAGGCGGCAAGTTTGCGTTTCAGGCGGAAAACTGTTGATTTTGAATGAAATGTGTTTGTTTATCAGTCCTGCTGTTTGCTGCAGCAACAGGCGACTGGATGCAGCCACAAGTGAAAGTGACGCACGGTCTGCTGCGCTTCTGTAGTCCGGACGTTTGAGGGTCTGATATCCTTCCGCGGGCAGAGGGATGTAAGGGGGGGGCGGGGGGTGAGCGGGGGGGGATTGTTGCTGCACAGTGGTACAAGAAAAAGCCCGAAAAGCAACCCAGCGTCGACTCCGACTTCTGCCGGTTCGGAGGAACTAGTTCCCTCACACGCGTGTTTCCCGGCTGCAGCCGTCTGGCCTCTTTAGAATTTCCAAACTGTGTTTGTGGCGGCGGCGTTGAGCTGAAGGTATCAGAGATTCCTGGATAGTGAAGTCTGCTGAGCTGACGGGACTGACTCATCATTAACAGGCCAACAGACACAGGGACCCCCCCACCCACACACACACACACACACACACACACACACACACCCCTTACCCCCCTGCACTGGTCTCATTTCCCAGCATAGACACTAACCTCTTTCACTCAGTCATCAGCCTGACTCTCTCTCTCTTTCTCTCTCTCTCTTTCTCTCTCCATCCCTCCACCGACTGCAGCTCACAACAGCACAGTCTTTTGTTCCTGCCCTCCCTCCCCTCCCCCGCTGGGCCCCCCGACCCAACTGTTGACCAACAACTCCACTGGCACATTAAGAGGGTGGGGTGGGGGGGTGTCCTATTTTAAAATATCACACATGAAGAAATGGGTGAGAGGGAGAGAGAGAGAGAGAGAGAAAGAGAGAGAGAGATCTGGGACTGATCAGGATCAACAGGTTTGTTTCTCCTTTCAAACTTTACCAACAATTAGTAACCATAGAAACACATATTTAAAACAGCACAGAAATACTGTATATACAAATAAAACTACAGTTTAAGACAACGTCAGCAGCACATTGTGTGTTATAGGAAGCTGCTGATCACGGGAACTCTTTGGTTACGCAGCTTTTCCGAGTGGCACAGACGTGGCAGCTGGCGCAGACGCTGGCTGTGCGTCTGAACATCCATCCTTCGGTCGGAACCCTCCCACTGCTTTTCCTCCTCCTCCGCCTGCTGTTATCTTCTCATCTGCTGACGAGGAGCACGAAAACATGGTGTTTTTCCTGTAAGACACTGGGCTGTGAAATATCAAAGCGTGATTTCACACCGGACATCAGTGTCATCACCCTCGTCTCCAGTCGGGATTCAGGGTGAAATACCCGTGCTATTTTTTTGTATTTATTTCACCTTTTCACCGTTTGTGCTGCCACATAAGCAGACGTCTTGTCCTCCTGGAACGGTCCCACATCAAGCTAAATTAATTCATGAGTTTATGGATTTTTTTTTTTTTTGTTTAAAAGGAGTGGGACTCCTGTCCTCGCAGACGGTCGTGGTTGCAGCTCCAGCAGCGCCAACTGCTTTGACAAAGCGTAGAACGCTCGCTCCGACCGTGGCGTAGATTTCGATTGATTGCATCAGTCCCTAGCAGGCTATTCTGGTGACTCCGAGGTCTCCCTCTCTTGCTCTCTCTGACAGAGGCTGTTGTGGACGGAAGAGTGGCCTCTTTCAGAGCGGGTGTCCCCTCGGGGCCAACTGGGAGAGATAATCATGCAGGACAGTAACAGGCAGACAGATGCAGAGAGCCCAAGTTGTTGCTGCCTGACTCAGACACGTCTGAGCTGTCTCTTATTTTCTACAACATGTGCACAAAGAGGACTTGTTGAAGAGGCTACATCCTCTTCCTTCAAATCTCCGACTGTCCTAACTGTAAAAATAAACCCACATGAAACCCAGTTTGACTCCGATATAAATAAGCCCGAGTGTATCTAGGTGGGAACGTGTGGGTCAGATGGCAGCCATGTGTCTCAAATCACGCTTCTGCAGATGG